>CM056605.1:10605513-10633622 GCA_029721355.1 Tegillarca granosa | reverse complement strand
AGTCAGGACCAGACGAGGTACATTGCTTGTGTGGCTATCTTCTAGGTTCTACAGTAGTCAGTATGCAGGCCTGGCAGAGGTACATTGCTTGTGTGGCTATCTTCTAGGTTTTACAGTAGTCAGTATGCATGTCTGGCAGAAGTACATTGCTTGTGTGGCTATCTTCCAGGTTCTACAGTAGTCAGTATGCATGCCTGGCAGAGGTACATTGCTTGTGTGGCTATCCTCTAAGTTCTACAGTAGTCAGTATGCAGACCAGACAGAGGTACATTGCTTGTGTGTCTATCTTCTAGGTTCACAGTAGTCAGTATGCAGACCAGGCAGAGGTACATTGCTTGTCTTGCTATCTTCTAGGTTCTACAGTAGTCAGTATGCAGACCAGACGGAGGTACATTGCTTGTTTGGCTATCTTCTAGGTTCTACAGTAGTCAGTTTGCAGACCAGACAGAGGTACATTGCTTGTGTTGCTATCTTCTAGGTTCTACAGTAGTCAGAATGCAGACCAGACAGAGGTACATTGCTTGTGTGGCTATCTTCTAGGTTCTACAGTAGTCAGTATGCATGCCTGGCAGAGGTACATTGCTTGTGTGGCTATCTTCTAGGTTTTACAGTAGTTAGTATGCAGACCAGACAGAGGTACATTGCTTGTGTGGCTATCTTCTAGGTTTTACAGTAGTCAGTATGCATGCCAGGCAGAGGTACATTGCTTGTGTGGCTATCTTCTAGGTTCTACAGTAGTCAGTTTGCAGACCAGACAGAGGTACATTGCTTGTGTTGCTATCTTCTAGGTTCTACAGTAGTCAGTATGCTGACCAGACAGAGGTACATTGTTTGTCTTGCTATCTTTTAGGTTCTACAGTAGTCAGTATAATGCAGGCCAGAAAGAGGTTCATTGTTTGTGTGGCTATCTTCTAGGTTCTACAGTAGTCGGTATGTAGACCAGACAGAGGTACATTGTTTGTGTGGCTATCTTCTAGGTTCTACAGTATTCAGTATGCAGGCCAGAAAGAGGTACATTGTTTGTGTGGCTATCTTCTAGGTTCTACAGTAGTCAGTATAATGCAGGCCAGAAAGAGGTTCATTGTTTGTGTGGCTATATTCTAGGTTCTACAGTAGTCGGTATACAGACCAGACAGAGGTACATTGCTTGTGTTAGTGTGGCTATCTTCTAGGTTCTAGTCTGTATGCAGGTCATGCAGAGGTATATTGCTTGTGTGGCCATCTTCTAGGTTCTACAGTAGTCCGTGTGCAGGCCAGACAGAGGTACATTGCTTGTGCTGCAATCTTCTAGGTTCTACAGTATGCAGGCCTGACAGAGGTACATTGCTTGTGTGGCTATCTCTAGGTTCTTCTCTAGTCAGTATGCAGACAGACAGAGGTACATTGCTTGTGTGGCTATCTTGTAGGTTCTCTAGTCAGTATGCAGGCCTGACAGAGGTACATTGCTTGTGTGCGTATCTTCTAGGTTCTTCTCTAGTCAGTATGCAGACAGACAGAGGTACATTGCTTGTTTGACCATCTTCTAGGTTTTACAGTAGTCAGTATGCAGGCCAGACAGAGGTACATTGCTTGTGTGTCAATCTTCTAGGTTCTTCTCTTGTCCCAATGCAGGGCCAGACAGAGGCACATTGCTTGTATCGGTATCTTCTAGGTTCATCTCTAGTCCGTATGCATGCCGGACAGAGGTACATTGCTTGTGTGTCTATTTTCTAGGTTCTACATTAATCAATGTGCAGGCCAGACAGAGTACATTGCTTGTCTGGCTTTCATCAAGGTTCTAAATATTCAGTATGCAGACCAGACAGAGGTACATTGTTTGTCTGGCCATCTTCTAGGTTCTACAGTAGTCAGTATGCAGACCAGACAGAGGTACATTGCTTGTGTGTCTATCTTCTAGGTTCTACAGTAGTCAGTTTGCAGACCAGACAGAGGTACATTGCTTGTGTTGCTATCTTCTAGGTTCTACAGTAGTCAGTATGCAGACCAGACAGAGGTACATTGCTTGTGTGTCTATCTTCTAGGTTCTACATTAATCGATGTGCAGGCCAGACAGAGTACATTGCTTGTCTTGCTATCTTTTAGGTTCTACAGTATTCGGTATGCAGACCAGACAGAGGTACATTGCTTGTGTGGCTATCTTCTAGATTCTACAGTAGTCCATATGCAGGCTAGGCAGAGGTAAATTGCTTGTGTGGCTATCTTCTTGGTTCTACAGTAGTCAGTATGCAGACCAAACAAAGGTACATTGCTTGTGTGTTTATCTTCTAGGTTCTACAGTAGTCCATATGCAGGCCAGACAGAGGTACATTGCTTGTGTGGCTATCTTCCAGGCAGAGGTACATTGCTTGTGTGTCTATCGTCTTGGTTCTACAGTAGTCAGTATGCAGACTAGACAAAGGTACATTGCTTTTGTGTCTATCTTCTAGGTTCTACAGTAGTCAGTATGCAGGCCAGACAGAGGTACATTGCTTGTGTGGCTATCATTCAGGCAGAGGTGCATTGCTTGTGTGTCTATCTTTTAGGTTCTACAGTAGTCAGTATTCAGGCCAGACAGAGTTAAAGTATTTGACACCATAATTTTGTAAACATCATTCAGTACAACAGTTGTTCATACAATTTACTATCTTATGAAAAATAAAAAAAATTAAGGATGATTATACTTTTCACCAAAAACTTTTCCATGATTGGTTTGGACCATCAGATATTATTGTTAATAATACAATTTTTTTTTGTCTATTTCAGAAAACAATGACTAGAAAGTGTGGATTGTTGAAAATTGTTGACAGAACATTTATCAAACATTTATTTATATTGTCGTTTTTGACTTTTTTTGTTGTATTACCAATATTAAGCTCACGGTTTCATATCTCCTGGTATTCCCATATCTGGAAGAGGGACATTGATAAAGACAGAGAAAATATGAGACAGGAAAACAATAGAAGACTTAAAGAAGCGACAAACTATTTAAATTTGATCACGTCAGGAAAACTTGGCTTAATACCTCCATACTTGAGTGCAAATTTTGCAAAGAGGAACATAACTGATGTAGGAATTACTATAATCACTGTGTCACGGAATCATCTAGGCTTTGATACTTATCAGCCTAGGTATTTAACACAAAATGTAGCATTCTTTTTACGCTTATTTAATGAGTCGCATGATATACGGGTAACTTTTAAGTTATTTATATGTAATGTTGATCTAAATCCATCAGCTTACACTGAGGTAAATAATTTATCAAAAGTTGTTCCCACTTTTCATCGTTTTCCAATGAATGAATTCTCAAAACTTAATGTGCATATTTTGGAAAAAGAAAAGCAGGATTATGTGTATTGTGGAGAGCAGACGCTAAAACAGAATGTATCTTATGTATTTTTGGTGGAGGATGATGCTTTACCTCATAATAGCTTATTATATATTACCAATGACATTATAAATAAGTACATTGGAAGTGACAATGAAAAAAGTATTTTGTATATTAAATTTTACCACCCAAATCGTCTGCTTGGGTACATTAGTCTAGAGGTGGAACGGCTTCCAGAATTATTTGGTGCTAGTCTTATTTTGACTTCTTTTTTGGTATTTTTTTATCGAAGATGTAGATATCCTTCACTAATGTCAAATTCTACTTTATGGATAGGATTCTTTACATTTTCTGCACTTTTGTTTCTTTCAATTGGACGTTTGGGCCTGTTGAGGTTTCGTGGAATTTCCCGCCATTTTTATGAAATAACACCATCTCCATCTTGTTGCACTCCAGCAATTCTTTATCCTAAGAAAGGAATGGAGAATGTGGTACAGTATTTAAAATCAGTTCAGTGTAAGAAAAGGTTTGGTAAAGACATTGCACTAGATGAGTTTAAAAAAAAGTCTAAACTCATAGCCAAATTAGTACAGCCAAATTTATTTACTCATGTAGGTATGTACTCATCATTAAGGAAGGACATATTAGATCCAGCAATAGTTTAATTAAATTGGGTGTATTCGCTAGCTTCATTTTATATTGTTATCTCAAGAAGAATTTCATTCAGTGGTGCTTTATCTGTGAGACAAGTTTTATCTCAACAATGGCTGTAGCCAACTGAGCTTATGGCATAAAGAGATGTGTGTGAACTCTCCTAAATCTGACTATGCAGTTTAAATCCAATGTGTATTCATGTTTATGAAAGTTTTGTCTACTTTTACATCCCATTCAAAATATTGTCTTTGTTAATAGAATAGAGATCAGTATTTAATTTTATCTACTCTTTAATGTACTTATATGTTTTCCTTTGAAAATGCTGGCCAAATAGAACCATATTTGACGAGAAAGATACCTAATAGATGTAGATTTAAAATTTTGTCCACATTGTCATAGAAAGCTACTTATTGTAAAAAATCAGTTTTCTGAGAAATTTTTTATTGATCTATGCAGAGCTTGCTTCTAAAGTTTAATTAAGCCAAGATTTTCAAAATCATTTCTTCCAAAATAAATAGGCTAGATTGAATGAAAATCATTGTGAAACATTCTTTTTTATGCGTATTAAAAACTCTGTCTGGTGTAGCTGTCTGAAATTGAAATGCAGATTGAATGCAGTTTGAGCAATTCTGGCCTTATTAAGCCTCTTGTACATACTGTGTTTTTCCTCAATTCAAATCTTTCTGGGATAAAAAACTGTTTTCACTTTATTTTTGGTAAAAAATATTTTTACATATCTTCAGATGACCAATAATTACTTAGTCCCAAGACATGTAATTACATGTACTATGTTTCTTTATATTCTCTGTACTTTCGGCTGTCTCAGTGATATAGTGTGTGGGTTTAGAGTGGGGGGTGTTGGTTATAAACATATTCTTCATACTATCAGCTGCCTCAGTGACTCGATGATGTAATGTTTGGGTTTAGAGTGGGGGGATGTGGGTTATAAACATATTCTTTATACTTCATTTCAGCTGTCTCAGTTACTCTGTGACAAAGTGTCTTCATTTCTTGTACACATACAACACACATCACAAACAATTGATCAGTCTCTTTTTGTACATTTATTTCTCTGTAATTTTAACATTTTTGTCTTATTGTTATTTTTCAATGTTTTACATTAACTTTTCCTTCACTGAGCTAATGCTTAAGGTGAACTTTTTAAATGCTCTTTGGTCTATTGTCCAGAGTCCGCTGTATACAGTATGTAAACATTTTATTTAAATAACTTCAGTGCATGAACAAAGTAACTATGACAATGGAACTTGGCAGGGACATTGCAAAGGCCCAAGCTTTTTTTTTTTTTTTTCAAATTTGTGCCTCTGGTTGACCTAAACCTACAATAAAGTGACCTGAAGTCAAATGTTTAAACATCATCTTGTCTCTAACAGAAAGGTCTCGCATCAGTGCTTTAAGGTCTTCCAAGTTTCCAAAGCTTGTTGATCTTTTTTCAAAGTCATAATTACCTTATAAATGATTAAAATCTTTAAATATCTTAAGGCCATCAAAATGAATTTTCATATATAGCATTAGCATATTAAGCATTTTAAAGTTTGCAAAGGTGGTCGACCTTGACCCTTATTCAAGGTTACAGTTACATGAAGGATAGAACCTTAAAGCTGCATTAAATTTTTCAATTTTCTGAATTTTTTTTTGATTTTCTAAAAATATATTATTAAAATAATAGATTACGATTCATGAGATTCATTTTCTAAAATTTCATTCCTATTAGCTTTAAATAAACAGAATCCTCTAGTGGGTTGGTCAATGTTTGACAATCATTATTTGCTTGGAGCATGTGCACAGATGTACGGGTTTTCCAATGAATCGAAGGTGAAACTTGACAAAATTTATTAATTGTCCCTCATTAATATCCAAATGTATTCACAATGGTGTTACATATCCCTTACAAAGTCACAAATGACAAATTCAATAAATTTCTGTTTTTAATTTAACATATACTGTAGAATCATTAATATTCGTTGGGTTAAAATTTCGTGGTTTTACATTTTTAAAAACTTCTGTTGGTAGAAATTTTTGTGGAATTCAGTTTTGTGAAAATAAATCCCATTGAGGGCAATGGAAATTAAAAATTTTCAATGACATTTAATTTCGCGGTTTTCAGTAACCCACGAAAATAACAAAATTTAATCCCCCACGAATATTTGCGATTTTACAGTACCACTGTTTTGTAAGTTGTGTTTAAATGACACGGGTTTTAGCTCACATTAGCCAAAGGCTCAAGTGAGCTTTTTTGATCAAAATTTGTCTGTCGTCGTCGGCGTCGGCGTCCGCAGCGTAAACTTTTACATTTTCGACTTCTTTTCTGAAACTACAAGGTAGATTTCAATGAAACTTGGTCAGATGCATATATGGGCCAGTGCAATTCAAATTTGTTCGTGATGTTGTCATGGCTCCCACAACTAGGTCAAGGTGACCCATGGTTAAAAAAACTTTAAAAATCTTCTTCTCCGAAAGCAATGATGGGAGAAAAAATCTGATGTGATATTCGCCTTCTTTAGGGTCTTAAGCTTTAAAATTGTTCATTTCGTGAAATTTGATAAAAAATAAGGTTACGCGTTTTTGCGTTTAATTTTAAAAATTTCGTAAAATGGCTTCAAATTATTATAACTTGACTATATGAATAGATATTGACATGGGGTTTTCAGTTTTGACTTTTTCTTGAAATAACCTTCAAAATGGGGTCAAGGTCAAAGTTCAAGGTCATGACCTAGTTTGTAATTTGTGCAGTTTTAGGGTATTTTCTTCCAAATTATAAGGGATAAATAATATTAAAACATTGTTAAAATGTTCAGCATGACAAAATGTAAAAAGGTACAAAGTTTCGTAACTGTATGATAATGCATGTAGGAGTTGTTGCCCCTGAAATGTTATTTTTTGCTAAAAAAAAACTTAAATTGTGCATTTGCTTAAAAACTATAAATTTTTTGTATAGACATGTATTTTAGAATATTGTAGGTATTGACATGACAAACATTTTGATATATGGCTCAAGATCATACATTCAAAGGTCAAGGTTATTGGTGCATAAAAAGACTGAAATTGTTAATTATCTTGGAAACTATTAACTTTTTGTATTGGCATGTATATAAGATTATAGTAGGAATTGATATGGCGATCATTCTGATATAAGATTCAAGATTTAAGGTTTAAAGCTCAAGGTCATAGATGCATAAAAAGACCCAAATTGTTAATTATCTTGAAAACTATTGACTTTTTGCATAGGCATATAGATTAGAATATTGTAGGTATTGATATGACAATCATTTTGATATGTGGCTCAAGATCATACGTTCAAAGGTCAAGGTCATGGGTGCATAAAAAGACTGAGATTGTTTATTATCTCGGAAACTGTTAACTTTTTGTATGGCATGTATATTAGAATATTGTAGGAATTGATATGGTGATTATTCTGATATTAGATTCAAGGTCTTATGTTTAAAGGTCAAGGTCATAGATGCATAATAAGACTCAAATTGTTAATTATCTTGCATGTATGATAATGCATGTAGGAGTTGTTGCCCCTGAAATGTTATTTTTTTGCTTAAAAAAAAACTTAAATTGTGCATTAGCTTGAAAACTATAAATTTTTTGTATAGGCATGTATTTTAGAATATTGTAGGTATTGACATGACAAACATTTTGATATATGGCTCAAGATCATACATTCAAAGGTCAAGGTTATAGGTGCATAAAAAGACTGAAATTGTTAATTATCTTGGAAACTATTAACTTTTTGTATTGGCATGTATATAAGATTATTGTAGGAATTGATATGGCGATCATTGTGATATAAGATTCAAGATTTAAGGTTTAAAGCTCAGGGTCATAGATGCATAAAAAGACTCAAATTGTTAATTATCTTGAAAACTATTAACTTTTTGCATAGATATATAGATTAGAATATTGTAGGTATTGAAATGACAATTATTTTGATATGTAGCTCAAGGTCATATGTTCATAGGTCAAGGTCATGGGTGCATAAAAAGACTGAGATTGTTTATTATATTGGAAACTGTTAACTTTTTGTATGGCATGTATTTTAGAATATTGTAGGAATTGATATGGTGATTATTCTGATATAAAATTAAAGGTCTTACGTTTAAAGGTCAAGGTCAGGGATGCATAAAAAGACTCAAATTGTTAATTATCTTGAAAACTATTAACTTTTTGTAGGCATGTATATTAGAATATTTTATGTATTTTGCAAATAATTTTGGATATATCCTCAGGTTGGCCATATCCTCAGGTCAGCGTTAAGGCCCATGGGCCTCTTGTTTATGATGTAACCATGTTCTAAAATTAGATCCCACAGGCTACATCTTGCTGGAAAATTATTGTTATTTCTGTATTTATTCAAGCTTTTATCGTTGAACCAAATGCTCTAGTGTTCATTAGGAACATCATTAATTAGATCAGCACCATTTTAATTTTTTTCCTAGGAAAACTTAATGCAGCTTTAAGAATATTCTTGTGGTGAACTTAAAGTCCTTGAAGCTTAATATATAGAATCTACACATTTAGCTCAAGAGAGGGGGTGTTGACCTTTGCCCCATATTCAAGTTACAAGTAACAGTGACCTGAATTAGTAAAACCTTTTTTAACTCATTAAGAATCAGCACATTTAAGATTTACCAATTGTAATTACGGTATGATTTTACTACAACAAGTACACATATGAAAAGATGGTAGGCTTTGACTTTCAAATACTAGCTTGCTCTTTTATATTTCCTCAGGTGAGCAAACAAGATCCAAGTGCCTCTTGTTTTTTAATTTATTAAAATGCATTTTTGCCATATTGTTTTCTGTTTTTTTATTGTTAAATATTTAAAAGTGCCATTTATTGTATCACTATTATTACACTAATGACAGCACCTGTGTCTTTACTATTGTTTTGTGTGTTCACTTCGTTATACACATTATTATTATTATTATTTTTATTGTTATTATTATTATGTAACTTTTTATGTTGTATTCTGACTTGGGAGAGGATAAACAATGCTTGTTCAAGCCTTTTCAAGTCTATCTTTATTAAAATATTGATAAAATTCAACTGTTGTTTATAGTTTTCAGTACTTCAGTTTCAATTTATCTCTCATGCAGATATGAATGAGAAAGTATGTCAGATTGCTTGTGGAACACCAGTGGACTGATCCAACCACCTGGATGTGAGTAAAATGATCTTGACTAGGAAAATATCTGTTCACCTGGATGTGAGTAAAATTATCTTGACTAGGAAAAATATCTGACCACCTGGATGTGGGTAAAATTATCTTGACTAGGAAAAATATCTGACCACCTGGATGTGGGTAAAATTATCTTGACTAGGAAAAATATAACTGTAGTCCTATCAACTGAATAATATGTAGTTGCACAATTGATAAGTCAGTTATGCTTTTCATTTGCCTAAAGTTGACTTTTTGTCAATCCTTTGAGATATTGCAGAAAATTTTGTTCAATGTACATTTTTTTATAATTTTTAGGGGTATTAAAGTAGGATTTAGCAAGAAGAGAAAGTCTGTTTTTATTTTCATATATATAAACATGTTTTTAATTTTAATACTACTAGATTTGTTACTTAATAATAAAAAATCTACAGTAGGTAATTATTTTTGGTAAAAAACGTTTAATATCAATTTTTAAATAAGTTCCTTTGCTCTCCATAGCAAAACAGCAAGCAAACATTTAGATAAAGTTTACAAATCAATTGTTAAAAAGATCAATCTAGTACTGGAGGCTTTTGTTATTAATACAACATTTAAAAAATTTGTGGACTCTTTGTGGACTCATTGTAAGGACACTATCTGAAAATCAATGCATTGACAAAAACATATTAATCAATCCTATTGGAGGTCAAACCAAACTAACTTAATCACAAATATTGATAGATAAATAAGTTATGGTACTAACAAAACGAACATTTTTTGGGACTCTCTTTCTTTTTTCTTTATTTATGTATCTTTGGAAAAGTAACATTGAATTTGCACAAATGGTGGCTGCTGTGTCCAATTAGGTTAACTGTAGATGAAAGCCTAGAGGTTACTATAAAAAAATTCTAAAGAGTAAAAACTTTTTGTTGTGGAGCTCATATATATATACATACGTAGGTATGTATGTATGTATGTATGTACGTACATATGTATGTATGTATGTATGTTTGTTTGTTTGTATTTCATATATAGTATTCTATGGACATTATTCAAATTTTTTATACAGTATTCTACAGACAAGAAGAATTTGCTTTAGTTGTTGTTGGGTTAAAAATGGAGAACTAATTTTATTATCCCCTGCTCTAACAAAGTTGGTGGGGGATATAGAAATGGGTTCCGTCCATTCATCTGTCTTAAGCACAATGTTAAGATTTTCCATTAAAGTTTTTCAAACAGTTGAAAATTTATAATTTCTTCACAATTTTTTCATTGTAATTTATTATAATGTTATTCTAATTTTTTTAATCACGTGTATAAGTTTTTACCTAATTTTTTGCACAAAAACCTACCTAGAACACAATGTTAACCCTTTGCATCAAAGTTTGCTATTATAAAAAAGGTCTAAAATAGTAAGTTAATAATAATTAATTAATTCATACCTAAAAGGAGTGATGCTATTACTTCAAAAGTGTTCATATATTGTCCTACAACATTGCATCGTATTTTAATACTTGCAATGTAACAGTATGTCTTAGTAAAAATGCATATTTTATATGAAAAACAAACATTTTTAGAAAATACACTTACTTATTTATTTTGATGAAATAATTAAGTTATAAATTTCTGTTGAAATGCAATTTAAATATAAAAAAGTGATTTTGAGAAAATTCTTTTTTGTGGCTTTTATCAATGTACTGTTATCTTTGATGAAGGTTCTTTATATTAGGTGGATATTTTGGTGTAAGATTTTACTTTTCTGAAAAATATACATTTAAAAAAAACACAAATATTTTTTTTTAGAAAAAAGGATGATAATGATAATGCAACTGCTGTTACTGCTGCTGCTGATGATGATGATGATAGCAATCTATACTGGTGATGATGTTAAATCTTCTTGATGATGATATTCATGTATATTACTGCAGAATTTTTTAACCAACAAACTGTCTCTTTGATTATTATTACCTGTTTTTTAGAATTATGTTATATGTATTTAACACATGCAATTATACCTAAATATTACCTTTGTTTTCAAAAAAAAAAAAAGGAAAAAAGAAAAATGCACTGGAAAAAATAATCAAGTTTTATGTATGTGTTACTGATGAAAAATGATTGGTATTGTTGATATTTTGAAAAAAAATGTAATGTCATTTTAAAACATTATACTTTTCCTGTCATTATTAAGATAACAAAATGCTTTATAAGTTTTACACCATAATGAATAGAAGTTGTAATCACTGAAACTATTGGTGGAAAATAGAAAGTGAGTGAAGCACGGGATCTGAATGACAATGTCTTCTTGTTAGTCTTTTTGTAGAACTCATTTAGCATGCTAAATGGACAAAGTGGCTTCCTTTTTCTTTGAATTAAAACATTTGCAACATTAAAACATTATTACCATTATGCTCTTAATAATTTTAAATGTTCTGTAAATATAGTAAACACAGTTTATCACAGTCTATTTGATAATTTTTTTTCTGTTAGAAGTTCTCTTTGATATCATTAAAATATGACAAAATAGATCCAGTATCTCGAACAACGACATGAAACTTGCACCAATAAACAACCCCATTGATCCTCCAATATCACCTGAAATATATAATAAATAATGATATATCAATGATACGCATGTATTGGATATTGATTTAGGAATGGCATGTAGCATGACTGTCATTATACCAGCTCCAAGATAAAATTATATTTACATTTTTAATAAATAGATAGTCAAGGGCAGATAAAACTAGTTTGCTTCTTATATAAGTTGAAATGTAGCTGATCATGCAATTTTTTGCTCCTGACTGTGGTCATACCAACCCCAAGATAAAATTATATTTACATTTTTTATAGATAGGTAAAAAATTTTGAGAGATGGCCAAGGGCAGATCATAAAACTAGTTTGCTTCATGTATAAGTTGAAATGTATCTGATCATGCAATTTTTTGTTCCTGACTGTGGTCATACCAACCCCAAGATAAAATTATATTTACATGTTTTATAGATAGGTAAAATATTTTGTTTTAAGAGATGGCCAAGGGCAGATCATAAAACTGGTTTGCTTCATGTATAAGTTGAAATGTAGCTGATCATGCAATTTTTTGTTCCTGACTGTGGTCATACCAACCCCAAGATAAAATTATATTTACATGTTTTATAGATAGGTAAAATATTTTGTTTTAAGAGATGGCCAAGGGCAGATCATAAAACTGGTTTGCTTCATGTATAAGTGGAAATGTAGCTGATCATGCAATTTTTTGTTCCTGACTGTGGTCATACCAACCCCAAGATAAAATTATATTTACATGTTTTATAGATAGGTAAAAAATTTTGTTTTGAGAGATGGCCAAGGGCAGATCATAAAACTAGTTTGCTTCATGTATAAGCTAGCCATTGGTGTCCATGAAGAAGAAAGCAATGGCATATGCAGTCATTGATTCCGGGGCCACAGAGTACTTAAATGTCAGAGAGTTAAATGTAAAGATAAACAACAATACTTTGCTTTTATCTCTGTGCTTTTGTTTACAATTTTAACGATATTTTGATAGAAACAAAGCTACATCAGAGACACCTATATAACTAATAAGTTATATTAATTAGTCTACGGCTACAAAAGAAAAAGAAACATTGTCAAACATAATTCTGATTAAGCATGCTGTCTTCTCTGATACATATATATAGAGAGAGAGAGAGAGAGAGAGAGAGTTGAAATTACTTACAAAGCAAAGCAAATATATCGTAAGCTGGCTGCTGACGCACTTCTTCATAACTGAGCTCTCTGTAAAAAACCTCCATTTTTATAAAATTGTCACTGTTAAAAAAATTTAAATATAATGAAAACATATGGTTATTTGTTTTGAATTGTAAAAAATCAAAAAGAATATCTTAATGTTAAAACGGAATATGTAATGCCATGTTTACTTGTCTGGTATATTTCGGTGGAATGTTATAGCTGGAACATTTCCATTGGCCCTATTACAGTTGTATTTGCTTTTGACATTCGTCCATGTGTATTGTAATTTTCTTCCTATGTTTTACCTTTTGGTAAATTATCTAATAAACAGCATTTGAAAATTAAAGAGGCCATTTCAGTAAAATCAGCACATAGCAATTTTCAAACACGCCCTGTTTAAGTAGTGATAAATGATGGTGGTTGTTTAACAGTGTTAACACACACACACACACACACACACACACACACACACACCCCTATTATTTCCATTTATAATCATGGTACATGGTAACATCATTATACCTGAAAAAAGTTTCTGTTATTTTTAAGGAGTTGACAAATTCCATCAAATGTTCCACCATTTGTTTATAAACGGTCAGAAATTGCTCATCAGAACTACCAATTAGACTACCAAATTCACTATCATTAATGTATTGACTAAAATTTCTCTTAATCTCCTGCAAAATGGTACTTATGTTCACCAAATATTGCGTTTTATTAGTTAATTCGTAATAATCTTTCATGTCAGTATCGTTGATGACCATCTTCCATATGTCCTGAACAATATCTGATAATGATTTCCATTGATCAATTACACTAGTAGCACGAGTATAGATCTCCGTTTTAAAAGTACTTATGTTATCAGTTATTGAGGATATTTCTGGCGACAAATACTCCTCATATAAATTTACTTTTGTTATACTAGTATTAGTTATATAATTTTGTGCAAGACCAATAATATCACGAATTTTTGAGAGACTGTTATTGACCTTATTCCAAGAATTAAGAAAGGATAAAAAATTGACTTCTATGGCGTTGTAACTTGATTCAAATAAATTCCATTTTTCTTCAAACAAAGCTATTCTTCGAGTCATTTCATTGTATGACCAATCAATTATATCGTCATATAAATTATGTTTATTATGGTACAATCTTTGACACTTTTTAACGAATTTCTTGTTTAAAATTTCAAGATAGCTCATATTAACATGGCCAGTGCTGCAAATGTTTTCGGTGAAATTAAAATATTTTTCGAGTACTATAACTATTTCTTGAATGGAATCTGCTGTAAAAATTCCATAATTTCGAGCATTCCAGCTGTGTGTAAGGGCCGTTTTCATTAGTACTTTTGGTAACATAGCTCTTCCATACTTTCTTAGCTGTCCATGAAACCTATACTCAAATATTGGTGAACCATTTCTGAAGCTATCTAAAACTTCTTGCATATAAATATATGCTTTTTTGGAAACATATAATCGTGATTTTATAACGGCTTGTAGATTGAGGAGAATGTTTGAGTTACAAGGTAACGGTTCTGACGTGTTAAACAAGGACGAAATGACATTTGTGATGTACGCAGTAAACCCATAATGGTTCATAGCAACGAACATAAAATATCGCTCATCATATGCCTCTTTCCCCCGCAAAATATTTTTTCTAAGAACGTATTCTTGAAATCTAAAATAATATCGTTTCTTTTTCCAGTGCATACTTGTAGTATAATATACATGTTTGATGTTTTCAATTGAATCCTGAATTGCTGAATAAAGTCTTGCATTTAACGCAGTTTCGTACTCCGTTAGGCTTTTTTGCAATCTATCGAGGATAAGCTTGAAAGCCCTAGCTACATGCTTCCATTTTCGTTGCGACACTTCTCTAGCATTTATAAATTGTGAAATAATACCGCTTACGTCTGTTTTTTTCATTATTTGTTGCAAGGCGAGTTTTGAAATAGAGCCAAATGAAATTTCGCTTTGAAAATGAACTGAATGACATAAAACTGGACAGTGACATTTGTGATCACTAATAGTTCTGATGATATCTACAATAAATAAAGTACTTCTTATTGTACATATTGCCATCACCAATTATTCACCTACAAGAATTATTTTTATCAAAACATATATACAACAATACAAAGTGTACACGTGAGTGAGGACAAGAAATGACCACAGTTCTGTAACATCCTGTGTTCTGCTCTGTCTTTTATCAATATAGTCGAACATTTAATTACTTTTAAAAATTGCAAGCAATAAAAGTTGTACACCAAGAGAAACAGCATTGATTGAACAAATGTGTACAATTTGAAGTATCACATTGGCTGTAAAATTACATTTATTATTTTTACGTCATACTCAAAGTACTTAGACTGACTAAGACTTGAAAATATGTAGTGGCTGTTTTTAGCCAAGTATTCTGCATTTAGAAATGAAAGTCACGCGGTCCTTCAAATGAGGCCTTTTGCCCCTCTACATATAGCCGGTAATGTTTCGATATAAGTGAAATATTCTTGATTGGGACCCAAAATCCAATTAAAACAATAAATATATTTTCAGTGCTCTGAAAAGTCATGACAGTTTACAGTCTGATTAATAACAGTTTTCCTTTAAAACTTACTATATTTATGGAGGTTTTTTTTTTTAACTTTTACTCTATTTCAAACATTATGTTTAAAAACAATAATTAATATGTTATATTTGTTAAAAAATACTTGTTTTACAATAAGTATTGTATTAATTAATGCAAGATAAAATATCTGTTTTACTCTGTCTTCAGCAATGACGGACATCGGAGAGTCACTTGCAGCAGGTATTACAAAACTGTAGCTAGAGCTAATCTTTTGGTAAAATAAGTCAATATTAATTACGTGTAACAGCTGCTTTTTGAAAAAAATACCAATGTCGTTATGAATTAGTATAATAGCCTACCCTTCGCTTTAAATATGCACGGAATGTCATCAACAGTACACGCTCGATAGCCTAAAATAGAAAAATAACATGATTACAGGTTAATAAGTTTTGTTTGTGACAAAAATTAAAACTAATTAGAGAATTACGGAGCCCGTTAGTACCAAAGACATATGAGCCAGTCCCTGGGAAAAGGGGTCTTAATGACATCGATTAGGACGTCGAGAAATCGTGACGTAAAAACAGACCACAACAAAACACCTGCTTCGGGACATTCATTCATTTCATTTCACAGAGAAAGCAAGACAATCACAACTTTATATCGCTTTTTTCAATAATATATACTGTAAGAGTTGAGTTGAATTGAGTAATGGTGTTTAACATCCCAGTCAAGAATATTTCACTGATATCGAGACGTCGCCAGCTATAGGCGAAAGTGCAGAAATTTTGCCTGTGCGTTGCGCTGATGGCATTTTACAGCAGTGTTCTTTATCGTGCCATGCCTGCCATGACACGGGACCTCGTTTATTTTAAGCTCCCATCCGAAAGAACCGTGACTTTCATTTCGTAATGCCGAGTGTTTGGCGAAAGAACAGACACTACCAACTTTCAAGTCTTAGGTCAGACCCGGCTTGAGTTCGAACCCACGACCTTCCACTCACGGAGCGAGCACTTTACCAACTGAGCTACCGCAGTGGCTGTCGATACTGTGAGGAACTTGAATATGGAGGATGAATTTGAGGTAAGAAAAGTTAACAGTTTAATTCAAATATTAACAAAATACCTTTATTGACATGTAATTTTTATCTTGAAGATATTTTTCCTAACAACAATACCTTTGATTAGAGGGAAGTTAAAATCTAGACAGCCACATTTTTCCATCAACATTTTGGCACGACAGTCAGCAATACATGCAGACGGTGAATGAATAAAATTATCAAAAAATTTAAGTTGAACTTCTCCACAACTTCCTCGTGGTTTTCGTAGGTGATGAAGCTTAAATAAAATAAATTTATTTTAATTCAAAAAGTTCATTTGGTAACATAAAATAAGACTATATTTGTACGTGTTTCATACCATAGTACCAAAAGTCATAAAACTATGATTTCTTTTTTTGACAACTCACATCTAATTGAACCCATTAAAGTTTATAATCTTATATTCAAAATACAACACTTAGAGGAAATTTTATATACTGTTAAATTATCTTTGAATGAATAAATCTAAACAATTGTAGCCATCTACTAAAATGTTAAAAAAAAACCTTACAAGACTAAAAAGTCAGCACCTTTAGAATGATGTAAGAGTTTTCTAAGATCGATTATATGTAAACAAAGACACGTTTTACCTCGATTGTTGAAGCATAGACTTGTAATGATATGATTAAACAAAACATGGAACAGAAAAGCATTACAAATAAAATATCTTCAACGAAGCAATATAAAATGTACTGATTATCTTTTGAGACCATTGGTCAGTTGAGTTGAGTAATGATGTTTAACGTCCCAGTCAAGAATATTTCACTTATATCGAGACGTCGCCAGCTAAAGGTGAAACTGCAGAAATTTTGCCTGTGCGTTGCGCTGATGGCATTTTACAGCAGGGTTCTTTATCGTGCCATGCCTGCTGTAACACGGAACCTCGTTTATTTTAAGTTCCCATCCGAAAGAAACGTGACTTTCATTTCGTAATGCCCAGTGCTTGGCGAAAGAACAGACACTACCAACTTTCAAGTCTTGGGTCAGACCCGGTAGGGGTTCGAACCCACGACCTTCCACTCACGGAGCGAGCAATCTACCAACCGAGCTATCGCAGTGGTTTTGAGACCATTGGTGGTTAATGCATTGTTACCTTCAACATTTGGACGCCAACAAATGTATGGGTTCCAGTTTGTAAAGCCTTTCCGAGCTCACTTATGAAAGGAAATTCTCCAGGTTCATGAAGAAGTATTTTTACTCCCGCAGCTTCGTGTGGACCTGGCATATATTCATACTGTTCTATATTTAAAATTAATTTTAAGCCTGATTTTGCACCTTCAAGACAAAAAAGTAAACGTTTAATATTTGCATACAAACTTCAACTTAAATGTTATGCATAAGTATTACTTTTCGACGAGATTTGTGTAATTGTTCACTTTTCAAATTAAAAAAAAAAAAAAACCCTTAAGATTGTAGGCGCTTTGAATGCATAGACACCTTTCACCTAGATTTTTTGGTCTTGTGGTGCTGTAAGTAGGTAATACACGTTTATTTATAAAAACATATTTGTGATTGTATCCAAACTGCAGGAAATCACCTCTTTTTAAAGGGAGGTCTAAGTAATGATAAAACGGATTTTAATAAAATCGAATATTTGTATGTATACAGTTTGAAATTTTAATTGAAATTATTGATGTATGTTCACTAGGTTATCAATATCCGTATTATATAATTTACCACCAGCAGAAAAAAAAAATGAAAAAAAAGATATTTTTAAACATTCGCTCAACTGTTTGTCTTTGTACAACTGTTACATTTATCAACGTTTTAGACTTCACAAAAGAATGTAAAACAGCAGCATTGTTTCATATAATAACGCGGCACATTAAACTCGATCAATTAAATGATGTATGACATTTGTATAAATAGAGTCACGTGGCAGACATAGCAGAAGATTTTAACATTACAACGGCTGTAAAAACGTCCTTTATTGCTATAATAAAACAGAAAACTCTTCAGTATTGGTCGCATGAAAGAGACAACAAAAGGTCATAACAGAGACATCTAACCGACCTGCAAAAACCTTTTAGTGACTTTGCAGACAAAAAGCTTTATTATTTTGATGTCATTGAGATATCAAACCACATGTAATAGCAAATGTTCGAGAGCCAGGCGGGAAAGCAATATCATGACTTGAAATTAAAAAGTCAAATTCATGACCCGTCCAGTGTTCAAACCCAAGACATCTCACTCAAGAAGAAAAAACTAACAGAGGAAAACAAAGAGAAACATGTTACAAAGTATAAAAATTCAAAGGACGGGGTGAATTTGTGACCTCTTGTAAAATATTTGCATGCGTGCCACAATTGTTATATTTTATGATATGTTGTAGCAGAGAATCAGGAAAACATATGTATCGACGACAACTTTACAATACTGACATGTTTCATATGTATTGCCTCCCCTTAAATTGAAAAATAATAACAATTTTGGTGCAACGATAATATGGCAAATTTCAACTACGCATTGTAAGTGGCATCATAGGAAAATATCATAATTTGAACATGTCTATTTTTGGCATATATGCATGTTCATATAGATCTTACCTGATGCGTTTGCAGTAAGAGCGGCTTTATTTTGCGGCCCGTTGAAAGTGAAACAAAGTCCATGATCTGTTACTGACGTGCTAAAGAAACTACTGTTGCAGTTTTGACCAGCCCATTTACATCTAAATGAATTAATTTTTTAATTAAATAATAAATTCTAACCCAAATTAATTCGAGCTAAGTCAACCCTTTTTGTTTTTGGCTTTATTTACTTCTTTTGAACCATGCCATGACACCAACGAATTGATGCGAACCTGGCATTACTTGGCTTGCTCATTTCACAACAGAGTTCGAGATGAAAAACAAAATTATTAGCATAATTCGTTTCAGCGAATATATATTTATTTTATTATACATAATTTTTGACAAATCTTCGTCAACACGCATCATTTTTAAAAGGTTCAAGGTCATAAAAACATGCAAATTAGATATATTTTGAAATCAATTTCTTATATAAGATATTTTTGAAAAAAAAATTTCAATTGAAATATTTTTTTCCTTGTGCATTAGTTACAATCCTTGTTTTATTAAATAATTTTCATTTTTATTTCTAAGATTTAGATTTTCAAGTTTTAAAGTTTTTCAGTAGGCAGTACTTTGTGCTGTCAGAAATGTATCATGTAGCAAAATTTTCAAAATTCTTTATTTTTGAAACTTATTCAAAACTAACGTTTGTTATCTCATACAAAGCATTTCTTAGCTGGATTTGGATTAATTTGATTTTGGATCTTTGTTTTATCTATCAACATTTTCAACTATTAATAACATCTATTAGGGAATATCAAATTCAAATAAAAAATCATAGTAACAACAGCACGCATATCTATATTAATCAACGAAGTTGGGTGAAAAATCAATAATTTACAATGTTAGGCGTTAATCGTTCTTGTTCTTATTAAATCATTGATGAATACATAGACTGAGCAGGAAACACCTCACGTAGAATTGACTTGATGGCAATGTATTTTTTGTTTCAATAAGGAAAGAGAAAGAACATTTTCTGCTAATTCACATACCTTGAGATGCACTTTATGATCAAGTGAGATCATAATGGACAAAAGATTGAATTATCATCATGAGTCGGTCCAAATTACAATGTAGGTAAATCAAGGTAACTTAAACATAGAGCATGTTTTCTTACACATGATAAAAGCTTTGCTTGTTGAATTTTTAATCTCAAGTTGGTATATTTTAAAAAAAAAAGTTATATAAACTGATATACTGTTACATATATGTCAAGTGTAATAGTTGTATGTTAAAGCAACGTTTTACGATGAATTTAATTATGTTTGATCATAATAATCACCTTATATGTTCATAAATTATATAATCTAAGTGAAGTTGCTTTGAACACTTCAAATCCACATACAATTTATAAAACTACTCTTACATATATGGATATATATTTACAATAGAAAAATAATTTCTACGTTGAACCCAGTTTGATTTTTGTTTTCATTATTCGCATAAACATCGGTTTTTCACATCGCGCATGAATACCAATTCTGGTTTTTCCCTAACTGACCTATTTTTAGCTATCTGTTTTTATCTCACAAAACCACGTACATACTTCGATATTTCCTTCTTTTTTCAAGTTTTTTCACGTTATAGCAAAATAAATATTTTTTCAAAAAATAAAAAATATTTACAATACCTATTGAATTCCTATGATGAACTCATTGTAGAAAATCTAGAACATTAGGCAATTCCCGTGACCTACTTTTATCAATCTATTTTTAACATTCAAGCCATCACATTTTATAGTGTTATTTAATTAAATATACATTGAAAATGAAAGAAAAAATATTGAATTTTAAATAAATAAAATATTTGTTTTGAATTTTATTGTATACTTAAAAATATTTCCATCGTCAGGGTGTTCTAAACGCTACACGGCACACTGCATGCGGGCCACTACCATACAAGCTATGAGCGATGCCGGTGTTGAGACCAGACAGATAATGTTTATGAGCGGTCGTCGTAATGAGACTTCTGTCAGGAGCTACTGTCGCGACTGTTCGACCATGCAAAAACATGCTTTAAGTTCGCAGCGACGCTTCTTTCATCAACTGTCACTGATAATACTTCTGCCGTAATTCCCTCTGCATCCGACCATGCTTCTTCTTCTCTACCAGCAACTGATAATCACGTGATGGTTCCATGCTCGGACCTGTGCACAACCCTGTCCAACAAAACGTCGCGCATTGGTGTTTCCAATATACCCTGTCATCCATACAATCGGGATTTTTGACAAATTCAACGTTTAATAGCTGTAATTTAACAATCAATATGAATTTGTAACTTTGTTTGTCTATTCGAATAAAATTGTATGAAATGTTCTTTTGTTCCCAGCGTACTATTTTTTTAAGCCGTCAATTACGTCACACAATCAGTGAGAAGGCGGGAATTATTTTGATTGACATATTGGCTGTTCCCAGAATGTTTACATTGCCGACAGATTCGGTATATACCGGTTTTTCTTTCTTATTTGTATGACGCATTCGAGAAGTTTGTAAAAGAATGTTAGGAAAAATATTATAAATATAAGAATTGACTGTCATTTTTTCCTGGGTTATCAAGGAATGAACCAGATTTTAAAACTAGCAAATCTAAAATGAACTGCTTCGCAGTTCATCATATTTGCTAGTTTTAAAATCTGGTTCATTCCTTGATAACCCAGGAAAAAATGACAGTCAATTCTTAAATGGATATTATAGATCTAAAAACTGTCAATAACAAAAAAAAAATAAAAATAAAAAAACGACGGCTTAATCAACAAATTGCAACTAGAAAAAAATTATTTATTTCTAAATGTATATCTAGAACACATATAAGAAATTTGAAAGCAACAAAGGCCACAAGTAACAGAACAATTGTCATAACACTTTATATAAATTATGAAATATTATTTATTATGAAAATTTATTCAAAATAATCTTTAATTTTGATACATATAATTATGTTATGTCGGTGTTATTTTGATGCAAAAATAAAGATAAATATTTAGATACACATACTTAATAATCCGGTGACCATTATCAAGATTAAGTTGGCGCAGTGTTATATTTTTCCATTCTGGGTACTTGCTAAGTTTAGAGAGGTTACCAGAGAATATGTCTTCAAGAAGTTCATATTGGTTGTTTTTTGCTGTAGCTGTTGTCCTTCGATAAAATAGAGGATTACATGAAACATGGATCCAGTTATATATTTAAAAGTGAAACTTAAGTGCGATCAATTTTTCTATTAAATTATATTTTCTAAAAATTTATCTCATTTTGTGTAGAAATTGAACGAAAGCAGGTAATTTTAAATGAAAAATCTTCTTTAAAAATTTGCAAACACCATTGACCATAATCTACAGTGTTCGTATACAATTTATAATTACTTTTTTCAACGTGTATTGAAAGTACAGAAATACTGTCAGCTTTTTGCATTGTTTAAGCTTTAAGCACTAAACAATCGATTCACCAACTGATTTTTTTTTAAATATTGTAAATTTTTCAATACGATTTGAATAATTGCAATACCTTTTATGATAAATCTCGAATGTAATAAAAGCTAAGTGTATTTTGTTTTTGAGAAAATAAATTTTTTTAGCGTTTTGATATGTTTCCTCACTTTTTTAAATAACACGTGTTTAATTGTAATAGTTTCACGATGTATTGTCACCATCAATGCCAACAATGGTTTTTCAATGGAATCTACCTATAAGCTTTGATTTGAATCTCAGTTAAAATGCTTCAATGCTATGTCTCATCCTAACAGTGAAGGTGGACATAGTGATACAAAAGATATAACAACAGAAATATACTATACCCTACTGAAAAAAGATAATCATTCGTTTTAAAATCCATGTTACAACTGAATCCCCTTATGATTGTATATTGAGCCAACTAAATACTTTTTAATTCAACAAACTTAAAATACTTGAAGGTTTGTAAATATTTTCAAATTTTTATTATCTCTAAAATATTTAAAAACGCTTTGAATTTATTCCGTATTATTACGGACAAAACAAAATGTTTGGCAAGACGCATCACAAAGAATTGTGGAAAGTAAACTTACTTGAAGGCGTTTTGATTGCATATAGTCAATGCGGGAAATGATAGTGAATTATTATAATTAATCCTCAGATCGACAGTGACCGGCCAATCGACGTAGTAAAATATTCTGTCTATGATCTGGTACGCCATTAAAGCCGCACAAGTAAGAAACATAAATAACCAGAACACTCTATAAAACAAAAACTTAAATTAATTCAAAACCAAACATTATTAATACAATAATAACTAGTTAGTGCAATTATTATTAGCATTATTAAACTAATCATTAACGTTATTACAATATTGTTGATAATCATGAAAGTGCTGTATCCAAACCTACACTGGATGTCATATACCACTTTTTGAATGTAATCATAAAAATACATTCAAAAAGTGGAATATGACATTATATTGAATGTATTTTTATGATTAAATTAAAAAAGTGGTATATGACATGGATATGTTTGATCCCCCCCATAGTTCCATGTACGTGGCGGGTGTAGCTAGCTAACAGGGGTTGTTTACCTTTCTTGAGCACCCGACTTCACTTCTCTAGTGGAAGCCTTAGTTCACGTGATTAACTAAAAGAGCTAGTTTTTTTTTAAATTTTTTAATTTGATTGTAATTTTGATATGGACTGGTATGTATGTGTTGGTGATACACTAAAATATGTATAATATAATAGTTCTTTTGAAAACCTTTCAGTGTATCTGAGCTTAAGTTCAAATAAGGCATCTGAAATGGTAAGTCCAGCAGAAGCAAATCAGGTTATTTCTTAATGGCCCCTGGAAAATCAGATCTAATGCTTAAATTAAAATTGATGATAAGAAATAAAACTTTTTAAAAATACATAATTGAAATAAATATTTAGTTTTTCTTAGAAAAATCGCAATGAAAAAGTCTTGCCCATAGTAAATTTCCAAACTGTATGTCGGAAAGTTACAGAAGTTGGTCGACAGTTTCAACAGTGTAAGAAGATATGCATACAATCTAATATACTAGGTGGTCCGCATTGATATCTATATTTGGAACAATTTTGTGAGTAGAGTAAATCTTCAAAACTAGTCATTAAAACTTTACAAAACTCGGTAGACAATACTGGAAGTGATAGGAGTCACATATAACTTACCCGGGTCGGTTTGCTTTTCTTAAGTAATTGTCTTTTTAAGTTTTCAATTGACATTTCTCGTCCAGAATAAATATATGCCTTTTTCAAGTTTACAAAATTTGGCGAAGAATTTTTTTTTCTTTTCCGAGTAATGTTTTTGTAGTTTTCATTGATAATTTGTTGTCCGTGTTAATTTCACACACACACACACACACACACACACACACACACACACACACACACCTGTTGGCGGAAATTTCTTATATCATGAATTATTTTCTATATTTATTATTTTCTGTGAAAGTCCAATATCATCAAGTGGTATAACAATTTTATACTTCAGTATGTTGACCTTTCAGTATTGATATGTATTTTTTAAAAAATTTTACTATGCGACTTTCGAATATCATGTAGAATGTAATAAGCATTATTATTCTCTGTTACCGTTCTTTATCACTTAGTGGGATAAACCTTTAATACTTATGTCTGGTGACCTTCCAATATCTGAAAAAAATAATCTTTTTATGCACCCACCTGTGAAAGAGGGGTGCATATTGTTTCTGTCTGTTCCGTCTGTCTGCCTGTCTGTCCCCAACGGTTTTCATGCATTTAAAGAACCACCGTTTGTCCGATTGATCTCAAACTCAATCAACTTATTCCATCTGATGAGATATCGCATGAGATTATAAATCAAGTCATTAGGTCAAAGATCAAAGTAACAGTTACTATAAATAGAAATTCTGTTTCTATGAATATAAAGACCCACTGTTTGTCCGATTGATCTCAATAATTTTTATTTTATTAATTATCTGTGTAAACAATAATAAACTACTTGTCCCGTTGTGCTACTGGTCACGGACTGGGGACATGATTTGAAGACGGATACGTGAACACCTTTCAAGGTGTGAAAATAAGCATATTACGGGTGATTAAGAATATGCATCTTACTAATTGGCGTATCTATTTCCGATGTCATCACTGTTAATTGTTACCGGCAAACACGATCACCGAGTGAAAGATTGTTCTAATAAAACCGTGAAATAAAACAAACATTCCAGTCCTTGTCCATATTACAATCCCAAAAACAAAGTAAAAACTTTGCAAACTGGCAAAATATGTTAACACGTGAACTTCCATCAAGGAAGTAAGGCCAGATGTTCCGGAAGGGTAAGCACCTCATGTCCAGCTAGCTACACCCGTCACGTGCAAGTCAATTTTTTTTTAACATTTTAAGGGCCTTGATTAGCCTAGGGTTACAATATCCTTGTGTCAACAATTTAATTGTAAGTAATTTGCTTCGTGGCAGAAAGTCCCCATCATGGGAACAAGCTCTACCGTACCGTATTAACTGTGAAACATATACACCATACGCAGGAGAAGCAGGGATATTACTGTAAAGTAACGGAAAGTTGACAATAGAAAAATTGAAGTCATCACGTTTTTCGTATAGCTTCAGATGTAACCTTTTGTGGGTGTCATAATTGAGGTATAAGTCCAAATATAAAGAAAAACATTCTACTTATTTTACAGCCAATGTACTACGATCTTTATGTCATGCAAAACCTACTACACTGTAAAATGGAATTTCAGCTAGTAACCTTTCGTGGGTGTCATAATTGAGATATAAGTCCAAATATGAAGCAGAACATGGAGCATCTGTCGTGTCTTTTATTTCAAGCTCACTTGGATAGATGGCATTCACGTATTCTCCAAATTTGTGATTATTTAGAGATAGAACGTCATCTATATATCTGTATGTGTAGTTGAATGATTTAGCGACAGTCTTTTCTCCAGATTTGACAAGGTTCTGTTAAAATTCTGATTCATATGAACAAAGAAACAAATCAGCAAGCAAAGGTGCACAGTTTGTGCCCATTGGTATACCGATTGTTTGTTGAAAGATAATATTGCCAAACACAACAAATATTTGGTCTATCAAAAACTCTAACATTTTGTAGATGGTATCTTCAGTATATTTTTTGTTTGCAGTTTGTATGGTGTTTTACAAAATAACCAGAATCCCTGTTGAGCACTAGATATTTATATCTTGGTTTACCGTTTTTGTAAAAGAATGACAAGTGAATGATTTGTTTTAGACGTTCTTTCAATTTAGCATGAGGGATAAAACCCTGAAAATGATCTGAAATTTCAATGCGTATCAAAGACGTATATATCCGTAATAGAAATTTCTGCTAATATATTTGTACATTCGATTTGTACATTATTTTAATTAAATATAGTTATTTAGTTTCTGTGCTTGAATTTAAATGCAGTTTTACGGCTTTAAGTTAACATTTACAACATCCTAACATAACTAAAGTAAAGCCAGATGAATGATACAGATAAATAATTTGCATGAAGTCCGATTAAACTGTGTATTTGGAACATTGCTTTTCACATTATTTTAATAATAATAACAAATAAAACTGTAAATGTGGTATACGCATGGCTAACGTTTTCCACTATTTAAACATTTCCAAAGAAGGTGGGGGGAAAATGTTAAAAAATCGTTACTAAAGCATCAGAATTTATATATAAGCTTTATTCTGTGTAAAGTATAAATTATATCTTTTGTTAAATAATAATGCCATATGTACATGACTGCATTTGTTTAACACTGATAAAAATGATAATAAAAATAACAATACCTAATTGAAGTCCTAGAGTCCTGTTTTCCTATATACCGTACTCCATGAACTGTGGTATCATCTAGGAATTTCTTGACCAGATCGCGTGCAGCCTTTCTAGTTCCAAACATTTTACCCTTGTCATCATCTTCTGGTGTCATTTGAAAAGGATGTTGCTCCGACAAAAATGAATTGCTTTTACATTCGGTATATATCTCAGACATATTCTAGAAAATTTTCTTTTTTTTTGTATGAACCCTTTACATTATAATTATATATATATATATATATATATATATATATATATATATATATATATATATATAGTTTTAAACTTGCATAAGTATTGGGACGTTCGTGATTTTCATACTCGAAATATTGGGTCTTCATCTAACTATTGGGTCATTTTCCATTAATTGGGACATGACCCAATAATAATGTTGGGTCTCCAAAAGTCTTGTGTTCAATTTGAAATTTCTTTCAAATAAACTTAAAATAACGTCTCGTCTAAAACCGAATTATTGGGACCCGAAAATCGGCTATGTATACGACACCGTTAGCTCATCATAGTTAGACCTTTCCAGAGATGTATAAATGTATAAATTCAGCCAATCAGCAGCTTCCGATATACGACCTATGACGAAAAGAGACGGAAACAAACGATGTACAAAAAGAAAATGGCGGCTTTCCTTTTGACTGAAAATTTTGGTAAGTATTGTCTTTGTAGCGATTCAAAACTAAATTGTTCTCGTATAGGCAAATTTTAAAAGACAAAATACAGAAAGTAAATGATTTTGCGCAGGACCCGCCGAATATCCAATGGACGCTAACTATAGAATCATACATCACTATCAATGTGCTGTACAATGCCAAGGCACAGGGCCTTGGTGTCAGGATTTTTGTAATTTTGTTTTAAAGATTATTTGTGTTTTTATTACATGCGGGGTTGGTACTAGTTCATACATATCGATAACTTTGCCTGAAATCCATTTTTAACAAACTTCAAAAAATTTCGAAGTATATATATAACTGAAAAACACAAGGACGAAAGTCGCCATTTTGAAAGTCTACCCCTCGCTTGGAAAAAAAATCGTGAAAAATCAACCGATCCATTCTTTCACATAAATTTCATTTAATTCAACTGTTAAAAGCCTGTTCTTTTCATTCTTATCTCCGTTTTCTTCAAAACAATCAATAACTATCTGAATTTTTCCACCAAACTCAAAATCGGACAATTCCCAGAGAAATGCAACGTTCTTCTTGTG